>VDFB02338254.1:0-24062 GCA_007258455.2 Sequoia sempervirens | reverse complement strand
GATCACACTTTAGGGAATACTAATCATAGTATTACCACCAAAGGGAACATAACATGCCATGAAAAGTCACACTTTTAGGGGATATCAAGCTTAATACCACCACCAAGGAAACACTGACATAGATTGAGTCCTCGACGTTTACTGAGGCCACACTTAATAAAATTCATGTGATATTACTTTTGATGAGGTCACACTTTGTAGGAGATGTAAGATATCATCAATAAAAAGAGGGACCATTTCTTACACAACAATTATGCAGGGTAATATGTGCCCCCCTTAAAATGTTAGTGTACTTGCTACACTAATATTTTAAGGAGATACAAAGGGATTCCTTGTAGCAAGGAATGTACCTAACATGAGGCTACCTAACCCTTACTCCTTTTAAAATGAAATATGATTGTATAAAACCCAATTTATACCCCATGCATGGTAATGAGTATCATGTGACACTACAACTACCACATGGAAAGGAGCAACAATGAATGCAAGTTAATCTATTATCCTATCAATTTTTATTATTATAAGGATCTAATTCTTCCAGTTTCTTCTTCAAGATATGACATTCATTGGTAGTGTGTCCAAATGTTATGTCATATGCAAAAAAGGATGTGTTTTTATTCTTGTGTTTGGCATCTCTTCTTTCATTTATAGGTGGTAATGAAATGAATCCCAATTGTAAAAGAGTGCATAAAGTGTGCTCAATGTCAGGAAAAGGATGCAGAGCAAGTAATACACCTTTTCTAATAGGGCCATGAACTTTGTGTGGTTTGGATGATGGAGCAAATGTTTAATATAAAAGTGGGGGAGCTTGGTAGCCCATGCCTTTTGTATCCTCAGATGGTATTTATTCCAAAAGGGAATATATTTAATGTTCATTCTTTGTATTACATCCTTGTTTTGTCAAGATCCTAAAGCCTTCTCCACATCATTGCTCCAAGCTGACAGGTGTATCAATGACTTTATTTTCATAAGATGGAGGATCACTAATTGGTATGATCTCATCATGATCGTTATCCATGGGTACTTACATGTGCATTGGATGGGGTATGCATTGTAACTCACTTTCTCTATGTGATGTGGAAAACATTTTAAATGGTGGCATATTATGTGTTTATGATTGTTGATATGGATGAGTAGGCCATTCTATTGAAGGATAAAGGACCACATTGTTATCAAGGCAAGGCAATGTATTGTTTATGAATTCATTCATGATCTCCTCTTCTTTCCTCAAGATATCTTCATTAAGGAGATATACATTGGGATATGAAGGAATATGAGTTTCATCATCTGAGGTAGGGTTGTTTCAAAACACACAACATGAAAAATCTACCAAATATTTCAAGGAAGACAACATTTTACCAAAACATTCGGCCATTATGACAATAAGATATATGCACCGAAGTTCAAACTATTATACGATAATGAATAGAAAATTGGAAACAAATCTGGATAGAAGATCTTGAGAGGGTTTTGTCATCAAAAAGCATGCAAGGATTCCCTAGTCTGGCAATTTTTTTTGTAAAATTCAAAGTTTTGTTGTCTATAATGTTTTTTAATTTTTTTGTTCTATGACAATGCAAGTTTGAAAGTGAATAATTTTCTAGATTTTAACTAATTTATGATTATGTAATACAAAATGCAAGTATGCAAACAATTTTCAAAATATTCAAGCAATAAAATGAAAAATTAAATGTAATTTTCAGATCTAAAATGCAATAATTTACTGGCCCTTATTTGAAAAATATGAAAATGAATATCTTGATATCTCTTTGCAACAAACAATGCACTCTTTCACCTTTTTGACTATATGCAAAATGCCTAAATGAATACAAGGAACAATTTCAAATCTAAAATGACCTAATGCAGATTTATAAATACAATTAAGATGTATATCTAACCTATGATGACTGATATTAACCCTATTTGAACTTAGGATGCAATATGTTATGCAATTTTTTTATTTTTAATGTTTTTTGATGCAATAAAGGATGCCTAAATGATGAATGCAAAATAATGCATTGTTAATCTTAGATCTAAGATGATATGCTTCATATTTTAAAAAAATTATAATGTAAATACGTCAGGTTCACTAAAATGTTTGGTTGGGAAAAGTGAGCCTTAGTATTCAACTAGGGTTAGTCACCTTTTGACTAACCAAACATGAGGGAATTGAAGATGAGCAAGGAGATGAAATTAACTTGCAACCTAAAAGGTGATTCAACTGATCCTTGCTCAATAATTCCCTTTTTATGGAGGTTGAGTGGAGTGATTTAAAAATAAAATTATGATGAAATGCAATGATGCAACTAGCTAATTATAAAAATGCAACATTCTGATATGAGTATAGACAATTTGGAAATCGATAACCAAAGTTAATGACCAGAAATGAATAGAGCATACATGTGTGCACCTGTGCTTTGAATTTGATCTTGATTTGACTAGACAAGGGCACCCAAGGCACCCTAGATTGGAGATCTGAAACTGAAATCTACTTTCACAATCCTCAGGTCCCTAGTATGCGGATTTCTCCTTTCGAGTCTTGTTGTCAGAGCATCATTTGTTGTTGAGATAATCGAGTTTTTGTATCTTGTCAATTTTTAGGGATTGAATGCATAAGTGAATAGATAGTCTTCAATCTTCTTCCAATCCTTTTTAGATATTTAACCTACACATTCACAAGGAGAGGAAGGGTTATACCATATAGGGGCTTGCCTCAATCAAACCCCATGTTGGTATTTCTACCTCCACAATGGAAAAAATGATGATAAAGAGAGCTTATTCTTTTGAGGGATAGTGGATAAATGATAATGGAGTAAGAAATCAACAACTTGTTGCAACTCATCACTCAAATTTTACCTCCTTGAAGGATTGAAGTCATACACATCACCTCAAGGCTGGATTGTAATTTTTCTTTATTCAACTTGAATACCTACAAGCATTAGTACTCACAAACAAAATGCATGCATAAACATGAACAAACTCACATAAAACTTGACATGATGCTTTGATGATGAAATGTTACAATAATACTCCAAATTTAGCTCTTGAATGCTCTTAAATTTGTAATAATTATAGTTCAATATTTCTTGATAATTATTCTTCTTGCTTCTTAGATTTCAAATGATGAAATGACTAGGTATTTATATGCAATTAATCTTATTTCCCAAAAAATAAATCTCAATAGCTGACACTTAGGATTTGAAATTCAACTAATAAATTGCTAACCTTGACATATTTAAATTTGGGCCCATTTTAAGGGGAGAAGGGCACCAAGGGTGCCCTTGTGCAAACCCATTTTTTTAGGATCTGGAGTGCCAAAGGCAAAATATTAAATGCATGCTTTAGTTTTTCATATTTTATTTTTTGATAAATGATAAAATGGGCGATAGAATACATAATTTAGGAAATTGGGGGCACAATTAGGTCTAAGCACATAGTAGGGAGCAAAACCTAGTGTGAAATTATCAAGGGTGACAATTTATGGTGCTACAGTAATCAATTAATTGACAAGGTGAATTAACATGAAAAAGTTGATAAATTATTGATGTGATCATATGACAAAGATAATATACTTAGTCAATTGATAAAATCATGTTGATAAATTAATCAATTGGAATAATGGAGTTAGTTTATAATAAGATATTATGACAAAATTAATGTGGCAAAATCTAGATGTCTAAACTTTCAATAAAAGTTCTCATTAGTGTTTTGGCTCATAAAAAAATTTGTACTAGATAATTTGAGATGTGTAACATGCCCCTTTGTTCTACTCAAAATAATTACCAATGTTTTAACCACAAGTGAATAATTCATGATGCCATCACATATCAATAAAAAATTTCTCTTTAAAACTAAGATATTGTGCAAATTTGATATAACAATTGATATTCCAACTTTCTCATTTCATTTCAACAAAATATTACAATCTTTCTAAAGTATTGAATTCATTCTCAATATAACATGTCACATTTTACAAACTTCCATAGAATGTACATATAATGATAGATGCATAGCTCGGTTGAGCTTCATAAACAATAGATACGAATGGTCCAAGTAGTCCCCCTCAAATCTTGACTGCCAACTGATGAGGAGAAGCATCACTCAAGCATTTTTCTGCCAATCACGGACTTAATGTGGTCCCCCATACATCTGCCACATATGGCAAGATGGCCCTACCCTTCGATGAAGACATTGGTTGGATAGCCCCATAATAATAGCCTTCCTGAGATTAGTGTTGTGTCCTGTAAACTAGAACTTAATCATACAATAGCTTCTACCTATGAGTATGAAAATCATGTACTAGAATGTCTAACTGGATCAGAGTGAATTGCCAGTGTAAACAATGGCTACTTACACTACTTTGGCCAAAGTTTCATATATATAAAAGTGTCATCTCTTCACCCACTACCCTAGATCGATTTGGTTTTTGACCATTCATATACTATGCATAGGAAATTCCCTTCTTAAGATAATCTTTAACCCCAGGAACAACCTATTCTTATTTCATGTTACTATGACATTTCTACTAAATAGTTTTTACGCATAATTTATCCCCTTCATAGGATAATCTAATCCCTATGAACTCTTCTTGACTTGGAATTTATACATAACTTTACGATAAACAACTTCACAATCTAAAGTATAGCTACATAAGCTTCATCTTATCATAGAATATAATAATTATTCATCTATAAATGTCTTCGTTCAAGAATATTACAACAATAAATGATTCTCATCAAAAGTATAATATCATCAATAATTGACCTCAATCAAAGAATAATCATGTTAGTAAATGACTTATTCAAAAGTATAGTCTCAATGATAAAATACTCTATTCAAGAGTGTAATCTCATCAATAAAAGACTATTCAAAAAAGTAGATTTTCATCAATAAAATGACTTCATGTCAAGAGTGTAAAACACCCATTCAAGTAACAATTCCAACTCAATGGGGTAATTCCACCTATGGCTCCAATCAAATAGTAATTCACAATTTCAAGTGATCAACTTAATTGCAAAGGTAAATCTCAATCTTAGTTTACCCTAATCCTTGGATAAAATCAACAATCAATGATCAGTCTGATCATGTAGGTTAATCTCAACCTACGTGCTATGATTTCAATCAATAATCAAGTAAATATCCCAATCCAGTAGATTATTCTTGACCTAGGTTTTCAATCAATAATCAAGTAAAGCAACGATCAAGTGATCATTCAAGAATAATCAAGCTCTTATGGCTTAACTATACAAATAACTTAGTAATAAATAATTAAATAAGCTATATAAGCTCCTTCTTTTGTACTAGTAATACAACCACTCCTTAATATGGAGTACGTACAAACACTCATATAAAAGCCATTACAACACAATATTTCTTTTCCTTTCTTTTAACAAACTATCTTTTCTCTATCAAATTAACCTTCTACGTTTCCAAGTAAATCAAACAATGCATACAATATTTCCTTAATAATCAAAATATAAGAGAGTAGAATTCTCATGCCTGTAAATGCAATTACTCCAACCGATTAGACTGGATTCCCTAGTTTAGTCCCTTCCAAGATCAACTTGCAACTCTTCTCTATCTCTCCAACCCCACTTTCTTAGTATTACCTCACACTAAACTCTCACAATTTTCCTCACAAAAGACTCTTAGCTCAAATATTAAGAATAACTCAAGAAATTAACAACAGATTGCAAGTGTATGCATGTCAAATGAGGAAATCCTCTCCCCTATTTATACAAAAATATGAGACTTTGTTGCCTACAAACAAGCAATGCTAAATGACACTTCTCAGCTCTTAAGATCAGCTCAACGAATATTCTCAGTAGGTGGTAGCATTAAAACTTAATACTCAGCAAAACAAAATAACATGTCGCTTTATTCAAAGACAACAAGAATGTATTTTAGATATACAAGGCGAATGATAAAACAGGTCGATTCTATTCATGTCAACTTCTACTTGACTTATTCTCCATTTTACTTTGGTTTCCATCACTAGACAAAGCTCACAAAATAGACTTCTAATGCAATGTAGATATTCATAATTGGGCGCCACATATTACTTCTTACTGTGTTCCATTTGCAAGCATAATAATTCATAATAAATGTCTTTAGCGCAGCCTTAGTGTACACTGCCCATGCTTCAAACTATGTGTTGATTGCTATGTTAATACAGGCTATGCCTTGTATTTCATGCGTATTGGTCAAAGGCATAATTTTCTGGCCTCACTCTCCTTTAATCCGCTTTGAATTGATGTGTGGCTTTGATTAGTAAGTGCCTACCATTCAATCTTTATCATATATAATATATATACGATGACTTTTACAGACTAAATGTAGTTCAAACTCATAGTCATGTGCCTATGTGGTTTCATGTGTTACATACTACTATTGTTGGCTTCAATACTTAATTCCATGCTCTTTATATGGTCGAGCCACATATATGTGCCTTCATTTAAATGCATTCATTGTTTCTTAAGTGCTTTACAATACTAACTTTAGCACTATATACATATATTTATATGTTGTCTTTATTTCTTTCAAAGGCAGTGCCTAACTCTTGCCTTTTGTTTCCTTTAAAAGTGCTTATAATATATATAACAATATGTATCAACAAAGTATATATATATCAGTGTGTATATATAATTATATTCTCTTTAATATTACATATATCAATTTTCAATCAAATATATATTTAAGTAATTATATATACATATATACACATATACATATACTAATATATAAGTATATTCGTTTAAATGAACGTAGTAATAGACATACATTAATATACATATATTTTAATATACTTATATTATTACTTTAATGTCCAATTCAAACACATATAATCACATTCTTAGTGATTGATATATATATATATAGACTGTATACATGCATATGTGTGGTATATGTCCATTCGATTTCCCCATGCATGTGACATACTCATGTAGGGGTTGTCATTTTTACACACACATGTATATATATATATATATATATATATATCTTAATCATCGATTAGTAAATACACAAATAAGAACTCACACATATCAAAGAGACTCAAACATATAACCCAAATCAAGAACCCTGACGAATAAAACTATAACCTCTCCTAATTTATGTACAACAAGACTAAAGTAACTCACCTTTTCCTAAAACTACTGACTCGACTAGACCTACTAAGTTGTGAGTGTGTGAAATCTTAGTACAACACCAAGGTAGTTAGACATTCATAATACAATCATTTGCATCAACAAAGCAATAGAATATTCACATTGCAATACTTATCTTTTCATCGTATTTCATCAACATAACATATTCATTCATTTCAAAGCAACAACATCTTAATGCATATTTCAGTATTCCATTCTCCTACTAAACACATTAAAGTCACGATTTGCATTTATCAACATTTTCACTCATGATGGTAAAAGTAACTTGGTAACTATGAAACAAGGTGTACCAAGATGTGGTATTATTTTCTCTATCTTTCAAATTTCTAGCTCATTTGTGGTTGTTGCATTAAAATCCTTTCAATTTTGTATGTTTTCTTTATATTTATTTATATTCCTTTGTTATGGCTAAATATACGAATATCTACACTTATGCTACCTCAAAGAGTAAAGACCATGTATGTAACCCTATGTAACCCTAAATATTCTAGCTCTAACTATTTTATCTCCATTGAAATGCCACTCTCATTGCCCCAAAAATGCCACATTTATGGATGACCAACCACCATGATTCTCCCTATTTCCACATCCGCCCACAAAATAATCCATTATAAAAATATTAGAGTCAAACACGGATAAGGATCCCACCATTAAGATGGAGGCAACACACTATTATTGTCCCTATTCCCCATGAATCAATTGATACAAGAGCTATATACTTCATACATAAGAACTCACTAGTCACATTACCAAGTTTAACCAACCTTCACCCTCACATCCAACTAATTGAATGTGCATGCCTCTATTGAGACAAAAATAGTGTGCCCAATAGAAGACGACTTGGAATTAATTATGGACATGTCACCAACAATCTTTTCAAACCTTTACCTATTTATGGTTCTAACAATGCCTCTACTTCACTAAGTAAAAATCCTTATCCTTGCTATCATATGTAACATATTAAAGAGATACAAAAAAAACATTAAGATTTTGAAACTCGTGATTATGTAAATGCAAGCACAACTCCAAACCTTTGAGCTTTCCAAAGAGATAAATTTATTCCCACTCATTCTAATACCTTGATCCTCGTCAAATACAAACCAAGATTTGTTGATTTTTGCATACTTACAATAATTTATTTTTATTTCTATTGAACTAATAATTTAACAACTATTACTTTTATGCAATTATGTTTTTATATTATGCCGAGAGGCATCATATAGTCACAACAATGAGTCTGTGTACATTTGAAACCACTACATTTATTTTGAGAGGCATTGCTGGCAGTGAAGATGAAAGTGGAGGCATTACTGGTGGTGAATGTCAAAAACGGAGAATTAACCCATCACAAATGTTTCAATTGAAGTGCTCACTCTTGCAATCACCATTTTTGTAATGCCAAACTCTTCCACTCCCGATGTAACAAGAGACTATAACTGATATGAGTTTTTCGATGATATATCTACCTTTGCACTTTTAATTCCTCATTTATTTTGCTCTCTTTAAGATTAGGCAGAGCATGATGTTGAAGAGCTATTCAATTTGGAGCGACTGGAGAATGTGGGGTAGGAAGTGATGTAAAGGTTTACAGAGTACAACACCCAATTCTGTGTTGTAGATTATGCAAATTCTTCTCCTATACTAGATGATTTTTTATGTACAATCTCACTGGATTTAATGCAAGATCCCGTTATTGTATCCATAAGGAAAAAATATGATCTGGCATCCATTACGAAACAAAATATGGAACCAGCATCTTTGTCGATATCACAATGGATTAAGCCAGAGATTATTCTTGCTTACAGACAGAACGACGAGCTGTTGCAGCCAGACCATGGCAACTCAGATGCTTTTGATATGTTGAATATTTTGACTAAATACTATTTTTTAATCTAGCTTCTCTTCCTTTGCTATTTCTATATAGCTATTAATACAAAGCTTTTAATGACCAATCAAGGTTTTCTTACTTGTCAATGGATTTCAGATGGACTTTGCACCATGGGTAGGTTTATTGTCACGAAAGCCACCATTTTAGTAGTCAGGTGTTAAATGTATGTGTTTTTCTTTTTTGTAATTAGAGTCTTTTAAGATATAGAATTTGTGTAGTGTGATCTAAGCTGGAAAATCCTACGATCTAATCCACTATTTGTCACAACCGAAAAAAATGCATTTTCACTATGGTCTGCAATCAATTTCAAACTCTCCAAGAAGATGAACCAATCTACTAGCTCTTCTAAACAATTTAAACAACCTCCGATAATTAATTTTTTGCCAATAAAGTCATTATCTTGATACTTCATTAATCATATTCTTGTCTACTGAATTATGAAATGAGAAGAGAGTTAACATTTGAAATAATCAATTGTTAGAGACATCTACAACAGTAACATCAACCCAGAAAATCCAAAAAATTCTCAAAATGCTTTACTAACACCTTTGTTCTTTAAAGCCAAGAAAAATCTTGTGCAGCAATAAAAACGTAAGAATGAATTCATAAGTGAAATATGCAAATAAGCATGTTGCAGCAAATAATAATTGTCGTAAAATTGATTTAATGCTAAAATTAAAAACCACATTAACAGTTTAGTTTTTAGCGTTCAATACATTCTAAGTAATGAGCAATATGGAGCCATTATATGGAGTCCAAAATAGTCTGGAAGACTACAAAAATTAGAAAAAAAAAGTGTGTTGATTTATTCCTCTAAACAGCAATAAAAGGCGCCCAAAACAACAATGAAATGGTGTTGAAGTACTATTAAAAAAACAACTAACTACAACTAAAAATGAAAATAGAAACCTTAAAAAAAAAAAGCAAAACTGCTAGAAATGTGGCTCTTCAAATTAGGATTAGGGTTGAATTAGGGATAGGGTTAGTGTTAGGCATCAATTAGGATTCAATTAGACTTCAATTAGGGTTGAGCTTAGGGTAGGGTTAGGGTTTAATTAGGATTAGGGTTAGTGTAGGGTTTAATTAGGGTTAGGATTATAGTCAGTGTTATAGGATAAAGCTTGGGGTAAAGGTTAGGGTTTGGATTAAGGTTGGAATTAGGGTTATAACTCAAATAGAGTTAGAGTTAGGCACAATTAGGGTTTGAGTTAGGGTTAATTTTAGGTTAGGGTAAGGGTTCACCTAGGGTTAGGTTTTAATTATGGTTAGGTTTAGGTTTCAATTAGTAATTTTTTTTTTGATAAGATAAGCAGGGAAGGGCCCTGATCCCATAGTAACAATAGCAGATCAAAAAGAGCAGTAGAGGTGGGAAACAACACCACCATCTACACCAAAAAACAACATCAGATTGGCTCGCAGGCCCAAATGTAAAACCATTACCATAGTCCAGCCATTATCTATCAAAAACAAAAAGTTTTTACCAACATACTTTAAACTACATAGACCATTAATTAATTCCACAATATTCCAGGTGGTATTCCACCAAAT
This sequence comes from Sequoia sempervirens, assembly GCA_007258455.2. NCBI lineage: Eukaryota > Viridiplantae > Streptophyta > Pinopsida > Cupressales > Cupressaceae > Sequoia > Sequoia sempervirens. The sequence goes on along the minus strand of VDFB02338254.1, from coordinate 13,460 downwards.
CTTATAGAAAAAAATTGAACAGTCCCAGATATAAGTAAAATTCAAAAAACCCATCAAAAAGCAGAAAAACAGCAAGCCAAGCCATTAACTGGCTTTCTTTAATAGGTCCCCATACTCTCTTAAGAGAGCCACATATTCACGCCAGTCAGGTCCCTCTGTTTCATCCAGCAGTTTTAGGGCGTCAGATTTCCCTTGCTTCTTCAATTTTCTGGTAAGCTCTGTTTCTCCCGAGGCTGCTCCCAACATCACATGTCTCATCAACCTGTTAGTGACTCTCATCAGAGTAACCAATTCCTTTTCCATATCCTCAAACTAAACATGCAAAAAGTTAATCTACTTTTTAAAAATTCATTACTCAAATTTTTAGCTTTATTCTCCAACCCAGAAAACCTAACATCTTGTTCATTCCTAGCTTCAATCTTTTCCTCATTCGACTCTGCTTGCTCCTCCTCTTCCTCATCTTTTTCCTCCTTCAATTCATCTTCCCCCATTTCGTAGGCTGTGTCCTCAAAATCTAAATCTTCAGATTCATCATCTTCCTGAACCTCGAACTCCTCATAACCTGGGACCTCCTCCACATCCACAGACACTTTTTGTTTCCCCTTTTTCTCTTTCGAGGCCACCTTCGCCAGCTGGCAGACCTTCTTCAGAGTTAGAATTAGAATTAGAGTTAGAATTCAATTACAATTAGGTTTAGGTTTAAGTTGGAATTAGAATTCAATTAGTTTTAGGGTTAAACTAGGGTTAGTATTAGGATTCAATATAAAAGGATTAAAGTTAGGTTAGGGTTCTAAAATAAAGCTAGGGGTTAGCATTAGGGTTAGGGTTTAATTAGGATTTGGGTTGTGGTTTAGGTTCAATTAGGGTTAAAATTTAGGTTCAATTAGGGTTGAAATTCAATAGGTTAGGATTAAGGTTAGGGACCAAGTTTAATTAAGGTTGAATTTCAATAGGGTTAGGGTTAGCATTCTAAGATAAATCCTAGGGTTAGAGGGTTTGCAATCAAATAGGGTTAGAGTTAGGGTTATATTTTTATTATGGTTAGAGTTAGGAGTTACAAATTAAGATTAGGGATAAGGTTTGAGTAAAGGTTACGGTTAGGATTATAGGATTAATTAGTGTTAGGGCTAGGATTTAATTAGGGCTACGATTCAATTAGGGTGGGTTAGGATTCAATTGATGTTCAATTATAGTTAGGGTTAAAGTAAGCTTAGGGTTAGGGTTCATTTAGGCTTAAGTTTAGGGTTTAATTAGGATTATAGTTAGAATTAAAGTTAGGGTTAGTGTTTAGGTTCAATTAGGGTTGAGATTCAATGGGTTAAAATTAGGGATATGGTTCAATTCGGGTTGAGTTTCAACAAGATTAGGGTTATGGTTAGGGTTAGGATTCTAATATAGATCCTAGGGTTACGGTTTGCATTCAAATAGGGTTAGGTATCTATTAGGGTTAGGGTTAAGATTTCCAAGATAAGATTAGGGTTAGGGTTAAGATTTCCAAGATAAGATTAGGGTTAGGGCTGAAGTAAGGGTCATGGTTAAGGTTGGGGATTAATTAGTGTTAGGGATAGGGTTTAATTTGGGTTAAGATATTTAATTAGAGTTAAGGTTAGGGTTTAATTGATGCTCTATTAGGGTAAGGGTTATAGAATAAAGTTTGGGGTTAGGGTTAGGGTTGGGGTCAAAATTCAACTAGGATTAGGGTTAGGGTTACAATTACTATGAATTAAGATTCAATTAGGATTTAATTAGGGTTATGGTTAGGGTTCATATTCAACTAGGGTTAAGATATACATCTAGAGTTATGGTCAGGTTCATATTCAATTAGGGTCAGGGTTCAACTAAGGTTACTATTAGGATTCAAATATAGTTAGGGTTAAAGTTAGTTTAGAGTTAGGGTTTAATTAGGGTTAAGGTTAGGGTTTAATTAGGGTAACAGTTATAATTAATGTTAGGGTTATTGTTATGATCAATTAGGGTTGAACTTCAATAATTTAGGGTTACCATTAGGGATTTGGTTCAATTAGGATTGAAATTTAATAGGGTTAGGGTTAGGGTTAGGGTTCTAAGATAAATCATAGGGTTAGGGTTTACGTTTGATTAGGGTTGGAGTTAGGGTTATATTTATATTAAGGTTAGACTTAGGAGTTATAAGTTAATATTAGGGTCAGGGCTAGAATAAGGGTTAGGTTTAGGGTTAGAGATTAATTACTATCAGGGTTAGGGTTTAATAAGAGTTAAGATTCAATTAGGGGGTTACTTTCAATTGATGTTCAATTAGGGTTAGGGTTCTATAATAATTTTTTGTGTTATGGTTAAAGGGTTGGGGTTATAATTCAACTAGGATTAATGTTAGGGTTAAAATTGCAATAAGTGTTGAGATTAAATTAAAATTTAATTAGGATTATGATTATGATTAGGGTTTATATTCAATTAGGGTAAGGTTTGAACTACTGTTAAGATTAACATTCAATTATAGTTAGATTTATAGTTAGGTTAGGGATAGGGTTCAATTAGGGTTAGGGTTTGGTTTTCATTAGGGTTACAATTAGAATTAAGGTTTTTGTTAGAATTATGATTATGAATAGGGTTAGAATTATTGTTAAAGTTATAATTATAGTTAAGGTTATAATTTGGATTAATTAGAAGTAGGAAAAGGGTTAAGCTTATAATTCTAATTCTAACACTAAAACTAACACTATTTTTCAACCACCCTAATTCGATAACTAACATTAATTCTAATTACAAATCTAACCCTAATGCTAACTCTAATTATAATTCTAATCCTAACCCTAACCCTAATACTAAGTTTATTTCTAACCCACCCTAATTCTATAATTAATGCTAATTCTAATTGCAAACCTAGCCCTAATTCTAATTATGTCTCTTATCATAATCCTCACTCTAATCATAACCCTAACACTAACCTTAATCATAACTCTAATTGTAACCAAAACATTAACTTAAACACTAACCCTAACCCTAATTATCTCTAACTGAAACCCTAACCCAATCCTAACCATGAACCTAACCCTAACCCTAACTTTCATCCTAACCGTAAACCTAACCATAATTTTATCTCAAACTATAACCCTAACCTTAACCTTAAACCTGGCCCTAATCATAACCATAGCCCTAATCCTAACCCTAATTCTATCTCTAATTGTAACCCTAACCATACTCTTAGTCATAAACCTAAACCAAACCCTAACCCTAATCCTAAGTCTATGTCTAACTATATCCCTAAACCTAACCTAAACCTAACCAAAACCATAATCATAATTGTAACCCTAACCCTAATCTTACTATTAACACTAATCCAACCATAATACCAAATTTATCTCTAACCCTAACCCTAAACCTAAACCTAAACCTATCCCAAGTGTTAATCCCAAATGTAATCTCCAACCCTAACCCTAACCCTATTGTTAACTTTAACTGTAACCCTAACCCTATTCATAATGTTAACCCCAATCCTAACCCAAACCTTAACGCAAACCCTAACCCTAACCCCAATCCTAACCTTAACCTTAATGCATGCCCTAACCCTCACCCTAACCCTAAGCCCAATCCTAACCCTAACCTTAACACAAACCCTAACCCTAACCCTAACCTCAATCCTAACCCTTACCTTAACGCAAACCCTAACCCTAACACCAATCCTAAACCTAACCTTAACACAAACCCTAACCCTATTCATAATCATAATTCTAATAAAAACCTTAACAATAATTTTAACTCCATTGTTAACTTTAACCGTAATCCTAGCCCTAACCCTATTGTTAACTTTAACCATAACCCTAACCCTATTCATAACATTAACCCCAATCCTAACCCAAACCTCGATGCAAACCTTAACCCTAACCCTAACCCTAACCCTAACCATGATAAATTTATTTTCCATGTTGTGTTGTGACTACTACTAGCATATATATATATATAAACATCGAGAGATATCCTTCTCGAGGCGTCTATTGCACTTTTATGTGAGTAATTGATTAAAAATAGACGTCTTGAAAAGAATATCTCTCAACATTTTTATATATATTATTAATAAATAATATATATATATATATGCTAGTTATGTATGACTTTTAAAAAACAAACCTACAAATTCCTATTCCTAACTTTTACTTTTGAAACCTAATTATGTATGTTACCTTTTAATTTTAATATATAATCTTTTAAAAAAAACAAAAACCTTATGAAAGGCACCATCGCATAAACTTATCTATAAACATGAAAATGTTTTGCAGATTCCTTACTCTATAAAGGCTACTAATGCCTTCGCTCACTATTTTATACTCTATTAAAAAACTCAAAACATATTTAAGAAAAAAAAAATACTTTTAACGAGGCATTGAAGGGCATATTTGTGGGATTATTATTATTAGGATCGTGTTCCTTACGTGCATTACAAGGTAAATTCAAGTTTTATCCCTCCAAAAGAGTTACCATCATTAAAAAAAAAACTATATTATTTTATGAAATATTATTAAGAATGAGTTAGAAAGACAAAGAATCGATGGTCACGTGCAAATGGCCCACTTTTCACAATTATCGTCAAAATTAGCATAAAGATTACACATTACCAGCTTTAATTAACTTTTATTTAATTCTCGTAGTTTATACATAATTTATGGTGATATTTAAGCTAAAATTTATCACTTAAAAACAAATTAAAAAATACGAAAAGTCAATTAAAAACTTTATATAAAAGATGACACATGGATTTTATGGGAAAAAATGGTTGTTTAGAGTTTTATTGTACTTATTTTGAATGAAAGTAGGCTTTCATTTCAAGTGTGACTTTTTTTAAAAAAGATTGTATAGTTCGAGAAGATGTACTATTATCTAATGTATCACTTTCATTTGTTAATAATTCTAGGGATGGAATTAGGTGGTATTGCTAAACTTTAAGATGGAACAAGTGCCACGTAGTGGCTAATACTTGCCTTTTATAGTATTTTAGTTATAGTATTTTAGATTTAATAAAAATAAATATATTTTTTGTTAATTCTAATATTAATATTATTTTTTATTAAAATTATGTAAATAATACATTAATCATTATAATGTAAATTGTAGGATAATGCATTCCTATATTCTAATTTAATGGAATAAAAGATTGTTATATGCATTTATATTAATAGTAATTATTATTAATCTTATCTTAATTATATTAAATAAAAATCAATTATCTTATAAAAATAGTTATATATTAAAACTTTAAATATTATAAAAATATTATAAATATCAAACAAAATAAAAGAAATCAAATGATACTATAATATAATTAATATAATTAGAAAAAAAATATAATTATATAAATATAAAATTTATCTAATATTTATTGATTAAATAATATAAATTTAAATAATTTTTAAAAATTTATTTTATACTAAATAAAATATAAATGAAATGAAATGATTATATAATATAATTATAAGAAATAGTTAAATAATAATTATTTAACAAAACTATATATTAAATAAATAAATAAACAAAATTAAATAAAAAATAGCATATATGAAAATTTCAGTATTATATAATTGCACAATATTTAATTCTTTTGGGATGCAAGATCATTAGCCATGGAGCTTCTCTCTATAGTTTCCTATACAACTTTAAAGGGAACATCGATCGATAGTTATATTTATATATATTACCTTCATATTGGAGCACTACGTGTTCTTCCGTGGAATATGTCCCACGCCGAACTTAGAAAGAAGGCATAGGACGAAATAAGCCAAAGCTATATAGTTAATAACGATCTAATTAGACCTGCTATCTTGCCAATGCGTTGATCAAATAAAGAATAAGAGAGAAAAATTTCTAGATTAAACAGATTAGACCTTGCAGAGTATTGCATTCTCCAACCCACGTCTAAATCTGCCGCCATGCTTTCCTAACCCTGCGCGCATTGCAGAGAATGAAATTGTGAAGAGATATTTAGGATTACCCTCCAACGCAAATTATAGGGCACCCAAATTTTTGAGAGGATTTGAAGTCTGTATAGAATAGGATTTAATTTTTCATTCCCCAAAAGTAATAGCGCAAAAGTATGGATGAATGGAATGACAATGCAGGTGAAATAAATTTCTTGGGCTTGCTGCATAGGAATCAATGGGAACTTAATTCCGTGTTAGAATATTGGTGTTAGAATATTATTAAACAAGAAGATTTTACACATAAAAGGAATTGAATATCTAATTCTACGGCGCTGATCTCTTTGAAACATTAAATTTTACCATTATTTCAAAAAACAAAAAAAAAAACATTATTTATTTCTCAGAATTTTTAATAACTGTATATTCTTGGCAGATTTTAGTTCTGTTTTTGTTTACAAAAGTATCAGTTAAGATAGATTGAAATAGTTAAAGGCAAATGGACAATCAAATCGACAATAAATATTACATATCAAATGGAAATTGAAATTGAGGATAAAGTGTTTGGCTGCAGCGACCTCCAATAAAACTACTGCTGAAAAGCCTTCATTATTCTTCTCCAATAAGGCAGATCTCAAACCCTAAACAAATAGGGGAGAGGACCCAGTAGTTGAGCATGTTTCAATAGTTGAGATAGTTTTTGTTAATATAATGCCCAATAGTTGTTTATATAATGCCCAATAGTTGTGACATGACTACCATAAATTAAACAAAATGTATTCCTTTGATCTAAAAAGCAACCAATCATGTGATGCCACATCAGCGCTCAACTATCCATGATGTCAATGCACAAGTATTGGTAACAGGGTTGTGCAGGGCCTTTTTGGACACCTTGACAAAAAGCATGCTGATGTGGCATCATATTTGATGATGTGGCCCCGAAACGAAAGTTATAAGCAGGGGACTTGCCAAGTAAGCTGCTGTAAAAAAATTGGAGTGATTTGAAATTTCCAAGTAGGATTTTGAGGAACGCGAAGTTAGATGCACAACTACTAGGTCCTCTCCCCTACTGAACCCTAAAAACATTTAAATCTCAAAAAATCATGACAACTAGGGTGTTTTGGTGATTGCATAGAGGACATAAATAATCCCTAGCAAGTAGCCTAAAATTGTAAGCAACAAGCATATCTAGAACTCCACCTGCACAATCAGTGAGTCCACACAACAAAAATTACTAAAAATTTTAGGTCAAATTTTAAAAAATAGAAAAAGAGAGAAAAGAGATTAAGAGCCAGTGATTGTTTCATGGCAGCTAAATTTGAAGAAGACTCGCAAGAGAGAAAACAGTATGGCCAAAATGATTTCAACGCAATTCGCAGTGCCTTCCCTCACCAGAGCACAAACAGAAAACAAAAAGCTTAAAAGAAAAAAGAATAAAAACAAGAAGATTTTACAGGAATTGAATTATCCAATTCTAAACAAAGAACACTAACAGCTTTCCCTCTTTGTAAATGCCAACGCACGATTGTAGCTTTTAAGTTTTATTGCATCACTAATGTCTGCGATCTCACTTTCTTTTTATCCTATTCTCACTCGGGAAACTAAACTAATTTTGGATGGACATTATGGGTCTTTATTGGCATTAAAGAGATGATGTTGCGCTCACCCAATCACACCGACTAAAGAAAAATCACAAAACATGTGGCTGTGTAAGCACGATAAGCACTAAATGTGCTTTTGCGTCAATCGATATCTAAGTACCGACAATAAATGTGGTTCAACGCCAATCGATATCTAACTACTGGCATACTATTTACTGATTTTGCGCTCAATTGTCACCGTTCACGGCATTAATGCCGTTGAATGCACAGACACCGTCACCTGTAATTTGTGGCAGGTCCCACATTTATCGTTTCAGAAAAAAGCCTTAAAATTCGCCAATAACACACAGTTTTTAAACCAATCACATAATCAAAAAATAATTTTCATAATTTGTAAAATTAAATATTTTGCAAGTTAATTTTAGAAAAATTAATTTAATTTTTATGCTTTGAAAAATATTGTCATTGATTGGTTGAAAAACAAATTAATAATAACTAAATAACAATGAAAAGCAAAACTCATTGCAATATTATCAAGTACTAATAAGTGGATTTTCATAGAACAAAGTGTTTTATAAAAATTGTTTTGAAATTTGGTATTTTTGTTTGAAAGATAGTTTTGGGATTCTAAAATAAATTTAGACATGTTCAAAATACAAGCCAGTTATTTCCAAAGTGATTGTTTTTTTCAAGGAATAATATTGCTTTCTTTGAGAATCTATGTACCACTAAAAAAACATAATTATTATCATGTTTTGTTGTAGGGTAGCCTAAGAGAACGTCCATGGAAATAGATTCCCACACTTTTTTTGGAATTAGTAAAAACCACTCAAACAAACCTTTTCTTACCTTGAAGGTTATCTTTCATATGTTTGTGGGCTTAATGGGAATCCGATAATATCCAAACTCAAGGTCAATCATGGTAAAGAACTTTGCACTGTGGAGCTAGTCCAACAAGTCCTCAATCCTTGGAAGAGGGTAGTTATTCTCCATAGTGATCTTGTCAAGAGCTATGTAGTTGTTGGCCTCATTTTTTACCCTACAAATATTAAACTTTTCATGCTCATGGAATTGGCATGTGTCATCAAGTCATTATCTTGCATTATATGATGATAAATTATGTTAACCTCCTTTGTGATATCAACTTATGTGAGTCCAAAATATTAAACACTTTAATAATTTATCTTCAATCGCAAATGTTCCCAATCATTCTCAAATTTCAAATCACTTGTCAAAATGAATTCATCACCATTTTGAGATACATTTTAACATTGTTGTTATCAATTAGATTCTCAGTGTATAAGATCATAAGATTGTTTGAAAAACTAAAAAAATTGAAAAACAAGATTGATTTTAATAAAACTTCAAATTCAATTCCAATTACAACTACTCTCCAAGCATGAACTCATGATCATTTAAAATTGGAATGATTAAAATATCAAAGTATGGACATGACACATGAACCATTGGATAAAGACCTTTCTGAAGAGATGGTGGAATTTTGGTTGAAAATGTTTTGATTGGAATGCATGTGATTATGGAAATAGGGACCAATTAAAACTATTGATCATATATAAACATGTTGGCCTTTTTCAAAGCTCTCGAACCTTCCAAACCACTAAAAAAATTCAAAGTGACCATTTCATGGCTTTCAAAACTTATCGACAAGCGCCCTAACGACATCAACGAAGATTGAATAGCTCTATAAATTTTCCACACTCAAAATACAATAATGAAAATGCCTTTGTTCTACCAGCGTCCTCTTTCCTAAATCAAGATGGGAGTTTTAGAGCAATATATGAACATCTATCAAAGCGTAAAGGAAAGAATAATTTTATCATCTCACTACTCTACATAATGCACCAACAAGATATGGTCTCATCCACTCCAATGATCGCAACATTTGCATTAAATAGACTTGTTGAAAGAGATTTTTAAAATCATATAGAGGTTTAGAGGTTGTGTGAAGAATGCAATCAATGTTCAATGAGTTCTATGAACTTCTAAATTCTTGACACAATGTTGATTAGTTAAAAAGCTTTAGAATATTTAATATGTAGCTTGAAATCTCTTGAAATGTTGACTCACTATTATGCATGTGGAAAGGTTCATTCAAAAGTCTTCAAAAGCTCATTGTAATTAGAGAATTTAGATTCATTTTCAACATTTATAGCAGCTAGCAAATTATTTAAGAAGACATACACAAACAATGTTGGTAATTTTGCTAGTTCATTAACCTTCTAAACTCCTCAAGTATGAAAAGTTTAAGAAACTTTCAAAAAATGTTAGTAATTTTGACACTTCAAATACCTCTTAAAATTTCAATGTGGAATAATACATTAAAAAATCAACAAGTGTTTTGAGAAGCGTTGGCAAGAGATACTACAAATGCTTTCAGGTGTTTTCATTGATGGCAACCCTGGCAACCCTAGTCGATGACTGATCCGCACGTCATCATTTGCTCCCACCGGCAGTCAATTTGCAAACAGTCAAAAGAACAGAGCATCCGGCAGTTTGGTGATCATCAATTCACGAGCAAATTTTTTGTTACTATTTTGAGTTGTGGATCTCATGGGAATTTTATCAGTATATTTCTTATGTTATCTGAAAATTTTAGTGCCTCATACCAAGCTATGTGTAAGTTTGGAGATCCGGTTGATATCTTTTTATTTATCAGTGTTTTGTGGCTGACTAAGTTGATATAATGTGTTGCGGATATTCAAGGAATGTTTATTTAAATATTTTTTGGTTTGATCATTATGTTTTGGGTCCAAGCTAAGTTGTGGACGATCGTTGTGGATGCACATTGGATATTACTCAAGATTTGAGCCGATAGTTGCTAATATTTTTAAGTTTTATTGAAGCCAACTTGTAGCGACTAAATCCTTTTTTGCAGATATATATAAGTGAACAGTTATATCATTTTTTGTGTTGGAAAGATGTGTTGAAGGGCGTTTGTGATTATCTGAAGGTCGATTAAGCAAATATGCATAGTTTCACTTGTGCATCAAGGTTTTTGTAGTGTGAGTTTGTGCAGAACAAAGCAGAATTGTTGAATCAGTCAGAAGGACAGAAGATTGACTATTGAGCTTAACTAGAACTGTAATCAAGCATTTGTAGATTTTATTCCTTCAGTTCATTCTCTTGGATCTAATCAAAACCATTGTAAGGTGGTGAGCCTTTCTATTTTGAGTAGTGAGCTCTAGGCAGTGTTCATGAATGCAAGTGCATTCCCATTTTGTAATCTTTCTTTTGGGTATACTCAGATTATATTGTGGATTGGCCATCCACCATGGTTTTTCCCCTAACAGGGTTTCCACGTAAAAATCTTGGTGTTATGTTGTTGTGATTGTTTTCTTTCTGTCCATGCATATTTCTTTTCTTGAAAGCCTAAGTGAGTTAATGATTAGAATAATAAATCTATTTTTTGCACAACACCGATTCACCCCCCCTCTCAATGTTGCTTGTTTCCAACAAGAAGTACCTGAGGCACCTTACATATAGATTGTGAATCCCATATAAATGCTAGCAAATAGTTAGTGTCACAAAGCATCTAAAACCTAATTACAAGAGTAGGTAAAATATTCAAATAGGCTTGTAGTTTGCAAAATGTAATGATTTGATCTTTCATGTTGTCATACTTATAGCTAAAGCATAGGATGCATGTAAATTTTATCAAGTTGGAATATTTTTATAGTTATCTATTCAAAGTAGAATGGGGAGTATCAAGACATAGAAAGCCAATTTTTCAAGATTATAGATGGACTTACAAGAACTTTTAGCCAATGCCTTTGTGGAAGTCCACATTTGTGTCAAGGAGGAAGGAAATATGACATAGTGTGAATTTTTTATGTGCCCATGATGGATTTTGATTACCAAAATTTGCATCATATAATCATAAGAATAAATTGAAAATGGTGAAGATAATATTGATATTAAAGACCATAATAATAACTAGAACTATGGAGAGAAAGATCATAATAGCTATATCACTCAATATGATTTCACAAGTATTTTAAAGCTAATAAATGGTTATCATTTGTGATGAAATCATGATAGTAGGCATCTAGTAGATAATTCATTGTTATATTCATGTACTCTTAGTGTTGAATTTTGATAGGTACCTAAAAAATATTTGGACACATGAAAAGAATTGACAAAAATAAAATTAATATTTATGTTTATACCAGATGTGGCAATCACCATCTTCTTTTGATATTGATTCTCTTGCCTCCAAGTACTTGTTTCTTGATACAATAAGTTTATGTGGCCCAAAAATAAAGTTAAATCTATGTCGCTTCCTTGGAGCATGTAGAAGAAAAAATGACATTAACAAGGCTTGAGGATGTATTAATGTTTGCTACAAATTTCAAGATGGTTTTAAATGAGGGAAACTACCATGTTTGATCAAATAGTCATAGCTTATGGTGGAAATTTGGAAACTACCTTGAGAAACGAGGATTATCCAATTGACAATAAACTTGATACCTTGAGACTATCTTGAATAACTAGCATGGGAATCTTACTTTTGGATTCAATTTATAGTCACATTTTGCTATTGAAGCATTAAAACCTTGGAGGCTACAATCTCTTTCTCTCCTCTTGGAAAATGGCATTACATCCTTTCTTTCTATTTTTTTTAATTCTTTACACTTTTCAAATATCACTTAAGCCACTTTTATGACTTAAAAATGAATTTAAAATTATAAAATTAGAATTTCAAGAATCAATTATAAAGGAGTTACAAAAGAAAAGGTTAGATATATGAGATCACTTTTTGTAAAGGGAGTTCTTTCCAAATACTTTTTTATTCTCACATATTGTAGAAAAGGGGAGTCTCTAAGCTCTAATTTCCAAATAAAATAAAGGGACATTACTCATTTATGAGCAAGTGTGTTACATTTTTATGTTGTAGATTTTTTTTATGTCAAATTTATATCCTTTTATGGGGATTCTCTCTTTTACTTGGTGAATGCAATTAGTTTTCTTTTCTTCTTAATGTATTACTAGATGTAATATTGGGTTACTTCATAATTTGTGCATCTAAAAATCTTAGGTGAATGTCTCATTTCTTATGTTAGGTAATATTTGCTCATTTAAACCTTATTTGTAGTTTTCCTTCAAACCATCTCTTTATGGGAATAAATCTATGTTTGTTCCTCTTTTTCCAAAAAAACATTATTTTCTAGAAAAACTAGGTTATTGGCTCCATATTATCCTTATCTAGAATTTCCTCTTCTTGTTTCAATTTTAGTTTATTTACCCTTCCTACTTTCTAGTTAAAATTATACCCCTTAAAAATTCAAAATTATATCTTGCGAGGGAGTTGTACCTCTTAAATATAGAGGATGACCATTAATCCAATAATGATCTCTTCAATTTTTGTAAACTTTGTTGTTTCCTATTAGGCAAGTCAATCTATTTCCAATGAAATATTACAATGAAAAGTCTATTTATTAATATTAGTCAATGCTCCAAGTGTCATGTTTAATATTTGCTAGCATAATTAGGATGCCACAAGGTGATGAGTCTGGCCATATATATTTGTAGATACCTAAAATTGTCTATCAATATAATTTTGTTGCTATCAATCCACTTAACATCACCACTTCCAAGTTAGTTAAATAAATTATATTTATTTGATTAATTATTCTAATTTATATTCTAACACTAATTAAATTAATTAACCTAGTCATTCTTCTAGCATTAGTTGAATAAATCATGACTATTTATTTAATTAATCATTCTTCTAAAGTCCAACCTTAAATAAATGAATTCAAATTTTATTTAAGCCTATCATGTGCATTGCCAAAAAAAATTAAATTCATTTATTTAATTTCCCTTTCTCCTCTCACATCATTAGTGCATGCTAAAGCTAATTATTTTATCTAACTAATCATTTGCTCAAATGAAAGCATGATTAGTTGAGACAAATCTTGCCCAAGTTCCTAGAATGTACATGTGTCCAAAAAAG
>VDFB02338253.1:0-12992 GCA_007258455.2 Sequoia sempervirens | reverse complement strand
TAATTGCCAATGAATTCTCCATTAGTTGTGAATGTAGCTATATGGTTGCCACAATTATGTGATTTCATCAGGACAAATTTCTTTGCCCCCTCATTAGGCTTTGTTCCTACACATTATAGATGTATGAACTTCTTGTTTTTTGAATGGAGATCTTCATTCGACTGTCACATACAAGCTATAGCTCTCACTAATCATTTCCCGTATAGACTTTTATTAAGCCACTCCTTTACCTTTATGCCATATCCCATGGTAGCTCAAGTGAAACACCATCTTAACAGATAGATGGAAGAATCCTATAATGATGAAATATGACAACTGACTAATGAAACAGTGCTTTGAAATTCATGTCCTTCATAACCAAAGTGTCCTTCAACAAGAGCATGTCGGGTCCCCATGTGGACCCGACTAAAAAAAAATCATTTTCAAACAAGTTTCATACTCAATTGAATTTTCACTACCTTTTGAATGCATCTAGCAAGAATATTTGAAATGTGTTGTCGTTGAAATTTGTTTTCTGGCACATTTGAAGAATGAGCAAAACTGGCCAAGTTGGCTCTGGAATCGGCTTGGGAAACTAGTCAAACGACCTCTTGGAGCCATGAAAACTTAAAGGCTTGCAGAAATCTATCCCAAGAATAGAGTGAAAAAGACAGTTCAGAGAAACGAATCACACGGTGAAAGTTATTCACTATCAAAGTTGCTCAGTTGAACTTTCTGAAACAACCTACTCAAAACCAATTAAAATTGATGGAACCACGTCATTGGAAAAATATCAAATTGACTCCTGGCGAGCTGCCACTAGACATAGTAGATCATTTTGGTACACTAAGCACATGTGCAAGAGGGATTCACTTGAATCATCACTCGTCAAAAGATATTGAGGGTCACAATTGACCTCTCTGAAATGTTTCAGAAAATGCAATTGCAAAACTAAACAAATTGCAGTTGCTTTTGACCTATTAAAAATAGCAAATCAGCTCATAAGGCTCTGAAACCTGACATGTGAGTACATTTAGGTATGGAGAATGGAGAGAAACAACCATTTTGACTTGATAGCCATCCAGTTACAAAATACAAGCTCGAATGGGCGGCTACTTTGCAAAAATGAAAATTTGAAAATAGCAAAAAAATGCCAAAACCCTCCAATTTCGCTTTTCAAAACCCTATCTAAACTCATCGTTCGAAGCTTAAAATTGAAATGCACATTCACATATTCCACATGAGTGAGTCCACAAATGGGGTTTTCATGAAAATCAATAGGCTTTGAAATATGACCCTCCAAAGTGGTTCACTTGGGCAGATTTGTCAGGTGCACTTCTAAAAGTATAGAGGCAAATTTTTTGAAATGGGCACTTGAAATTTGTAAAATTTGAGAGTGCCATCAGTGGCTCCGGCTGGGGATGTATGCCCCCTGTGGGCATAGCAAGATTCCATATCTCTGGTGAGTAGACCAAATTCTGAGTCCATCAGGTGTTGTCAAATTGCTCCTTTATTCAACCTTCTTTTTCAACTTCATTTGGTGACCCCAAGCCACCAAATGAAAAAGGGAGACTAATATTTACCTCTGTCGAATATAATTATATAAAAAGAGTTGATCTCCCTCAACTCATGCTTGCACTTGTCAAACCACAATAAAATGAGTGACTACACTCTTACAAACACAAGTATCAGGCTGCCTCCATGCAAGTGGAAATTTTCTCTCTGTTCATCTTTTTCATCAAGTGGCAACCAAAAATAGGTCACATCATTTCCACTCTCTTCATTGTCTGATTTTGTACTACGTGGAAACATTTGAAGATGGTGATCATGACCATATGAAATCCTAGCTTGATCACAACCATCTACCTAGTTAAACATGTCGGTACCTCCCAGTAGGCCATCTTATACAACATCATCATGTTCATCATCACAATGCATCTGAAAGATAGGCACACTTTCAAAATTTTGATCATCATGTGGCAACAACTTATCACATTCATCATATAGATCACTCTCAAGTTGAAAACAACTTTCTTCATTATCTTGGACATTACCACACATTATGAAAGCTTCTCCCAGCAGACAAAAATAACACCTACATTCTGCCTTATGGCTGATGCAATTAAGCTTAGTCTGATCACTAGTTTGTATGTCAAAGGTGAAACCATCACAAGAGCTTACTAGAAGATCTTTCTTATCATGCAAACTATCTGTAAGTGTATGCAAAGAGATACACTCATGCATTGACACACTTTGCATCTATTCTTCATCATGTTGGTACTGAGAATCATTAGAGATTTCTAACTTGTCCTAATCTATAGTCATATGGTCATCCTTTGAACAAACATATCATCATCTTCAGTACTACAAGATTGCTCAATAATGAGCAATTATAGTTCAGAAGCATGATCTAATTTCTCATTGAAATCAACATCCATATCCACATGCAAAGATTCATGACTAGGCTCATTCAAGTCAACAAACAAAGACTTGTCCAAATATGCATTAGAATTTTCAAAACTTGGCTCATTGGATGCACAAAACTCATGGTCATCTGCTGCTTCAAACTCATCAAAATAGATTTTTGAGTTTGCATCAGCATGCACACTGTCATACTCACCGTACAATGCATCATTACCATCAAATGGTTGCTTGTCTTCATTCACATTATCTTCATCATGATTAGCTAGTTCATCATTGGAAAGAGAATAAAAGACACTTGCATCATACCTTGCATCTTGAAGATCATCATCACTGCTAAGGTCAATGTGAGAAGCACACAACAACTGAGAGTTATTCTCATGTGCACATTTCTAGTATTATGTGGTCAATAGATTTGAAATTTGTTCACAACTCATTAGATCACTACTCTAATCCATTCTTTCAACCACGTCCTCTTCTTGACCTTCACTTGACTTGGATGCATTATCAAATTGCAAATCAAAATATGCGATGATGTCATCATCATCAAAGTCTAAGAACTCAATGGGCTGATCATAAACATGATCTCCCCAATCATAAGAGATTGGATTACTAACAACATTGTCAGAAGCATGGTCATCGTCTATCACAGAGAACAGGTTGTCCATTTGTTCACTTATACCCACTTCTAGGTTGTCATAACAACAATCCACATCTTTCTCCATCTCAACATTAGACTGGGTATATTCATTGAGTTCATCATTTTCATCCTCTTGAGGGTAGACACAAGCCTCATCTCTATCAAGCTAAAACCCATCAATGGTTTCTTCATTGCAGCTGCTTTTTGTTGATCTTTCAAGCTAAAATTCATCACATAATTTATCACTTGTAGCTGATAAACTGGAATTCTCAAGAGCATTCCCCAAATCAGAAAATTCCAATGTCTCATCATGGAGACTTGCATCAAATCTACCTTCAACATATGTAGAATTGACATGATCAATTATACCATAACATTGATGATCACATATCTCTTCTTAAAAGAGTAAATCAAATTCATATCCCTCTTCATGTTCTTGAGAGCCTTCAAAAGTATGGTCATCATCTTCATTTGCTACAAAAATTTTGCTCTCCATTTGTGCATTTTCATCCAATTCATATCCCTCTTCATGTTCTCGAGAGCCTTCAGAAGTATGGTCATCATCTTCATTTGCTACAAAAAAATTTCACTCGATTTGTGCATTTTCAGAGGAGATAGAAGAAACTTCAAATGTTTCATTCATCTCATCATCTCTTTCATCATCATGGCTACAACTTTCAGCCGGGTATATTTCTTATGTAAGTTGTTCAATGACAACTTCCTCATCATTTAATGATACATCATTCTCATCTTCTACCTTCTCAACTATGAATTTGGTTGAATTTGAAACCAAAGAAATATGATCATTTGTCTTCACACAGCTGCTGGTTTCATCAACATGTCTACCCAAAACTAAAGACAATAAACTTAGCATATATTTATTCCATTGTTTCTCCAAATTATCTAGAAATGTGTAAGCCATCTGCAAACTCTATATTCTAAAATCTTCTAACAATGCACTAGATCCTTCCTCATAGACTTCAAAATACATATGAATACAATCTGGAGTACTAGGTCTGAAATTCTCTAGGATTAGTGAAAGGGAAGAAACAAATTTATGACTAAAATCAATGCTTGAATCTTCATATTGCTTTCTAATCTCCTTCAACCTTGTGACAAGGTCAGAAGGCTCTCTTGCAAACTCTTTTCTATAAGCATTTACTAATTTATCCCAGCAGGGAAAAGATTTCTCACAAAAGCTTAAGTACCAATCCCTTTCTTTTTCCTCAAGATATCTAACAAAAAATCTCATCCACATATCTTGATATCCAAATGATTTTTTCTCCATGAAGCTGGATTTTTTTTTCTCATGTGCATCTCCTTCACAAATATTGTATTTATTAAATCGAGGAATCTTCTTATAGATTTGAGTTGGCGTACACTCAGTTTTGTAATCAACCCATGACAAATCTAATTGAGCCTACAATGGATCAAAATAATTGACAAAAGGTGCAGCAATTTAGCAAGTAGACACAATGTGATTGTCTTTTAACTAGGCTTTTTGAAACACACAGTGCCTTTCATCCATCTCTTTAAGTCCCCTTTCAAATACAACTTTCCATTCCAGCCTTATCTTAGGCTTGTGCACTCTTGGATTCATGCACTTTGGGGTGTAAAATGTGTGAAGATTATCTGAATTCTGACACTTCTTGACAAGTTTTCTCAAGGTGTCTATAGGTATGGCTATTTTATATTGATGATCCATTGATATATGCAAATCAAGACTCAACTAATTATGCATAATCACAATCATGACCAAATGAAGGATTACTATGAAAATTAATGATATGGTAATAACGTGGGCCAGAAACCTATGATAGTGCAAATCGAAGGAAAACCCAAGGATATACAAATGTATCTAACCCTCCACACTAGCAAATATTTGAGCACTAGACAAAACTCTTTCAATAGAACTACAATTACATTCAACAGATCCAACAAATGGAAGTCTACAAACTTAAATTTACTATCCTTTCCCTTTGTTAGTGCTAATTCACTCAATAGGGAACCAAAATTTTACCTAAAATGCTCAAATATGGTTTTCATACAAGATTTTCTTGAAAACCAAGAGTGAAGAATACCTGGAAACGTTGTAGCTACTGCAAATTGTTCTGGAAGTATTGTAGATCTAGAACTATATTTACCTCTTCAACAGGTTCTTCTAACATAGTTGTCACCTCTCTTCTTAGAGGACTGAACTTCAAATAGCATGAATTTCTTTCACAAATAAATTTCATTTTGAGTTCCTTTCACCAGCAGAGCACCACAGATCATGAAATCTTCAAGTTCACTGCAACAATTTCTTTCTCTAGGTTGGAATTCCTTCAATATTTGAACTAAATTCAGAATGGAAAAAAATAATATGACTCTCTAACTAAGTAGTCCACACTTGGAGATTCAAATTTTTCCCCATCAGAGTCTCCATCTTGTTGGTGTTCCAAATCAAACAATCCAATGAATCCTATAGACTAGCCACTTTCTAATGATCAGACTCAATGGTGGATTTGGCCAACTAACAAGATTCAGTCAAAGAATGAGATCTTTTGCACTTATGGCCCTATAGGAGCAAGGTGGGTGAACCTATACAATGCCTAAAACTTAATTCAACCATACATAGACATTGCTTTTTATAGTATATAACTCCCAATGAAAATACACTAAGGAAAGCATTGACAACCTCAAATCTGGCTGCATTATTGGTAGATCAACACTAAATCAGTAATTGCAAAGCAAAACACTAAACTTCAACCAAAAAACAAGGATTTAAAATGATTTTGAATTTAAAACTTGTTTCTGAGATGCATGTTAAGCTGAACAACAAATTAGTGCCTAATTTTGGGCCATGAAGTGAAACTCATAAAGAGAATTCATTAGGAAATAGACTTCAACCAATGGATGTACAACTGCTAATGTATTACATCAACATATCATCTCCTATTGTCAATCAAACTCTTCTTATTAGATCCAACCTGCACACCTGAAATCACAATTATTTGTTCAAAGTATTTTAACCATTTCATTGAAACAAAACCATAAACAGATAAAACAATCACAGAAAATTGAGATGACAAATCCAAAGATACTCTATATTATTGAATTCATATGACTTAAACTGTACAAGTTTGGAGACAATTTGATGACATTCATGACTTTCATGTTTTATTTGCACAAACTGGCTAATATTTACTCATCAAATCAGAAATGAAAGCTTTATAGACTCAAATTATAACTCAGACTCAACATTTTCTATCTACCCAGCCCCACACAAGAATTTAGAACTCTAGAACAATGAGAGAAAAAGAGAATAAAAAGAAGAATAGAAAGCTCTAGAAGAAGATCTGTAAATTCCATTTGGCAGCTCCATTCCCATTGATCAACAAAATTGTAAAGAATCTCTCCTCTCTCTTCTTTGCAACAAATTTTAACTCCAATTTTGCGTTTACCCATGTGGAGAATCTCCATCATTTACCCAGCTGCTGAAAAAAAGTTTTTCCCGTCAAAACTTTGTTTATTCAATTTGTCTTGCTACATTTTCATTTACTTCCAACAAATAATAATAATTTGTTTTACCATAAAGCCCTTTAGAAAATGAATATTTAATTCACATTACTCCCTACACTTTCACATGCATTTTACCCAACAAATAAAAACTTTACTGAATATTTTATTCACTTTCTAAAGTCATCGCCGTGCTTGTATTTTATTTCATTCCACAAATTTCTCCTTCAGCTCAAATGTAAAATATTTGGCTTTAAAATAAAGCCATTTAAATATTGCATCGGGCTATATTTAATTCACATGTGCCCCCTTAGGAAATGTTTGCTCCAAGCATTAAAAAAAAACTTTTACCCTCAGGAGATTTAATAAAGGCCTATACCTTTACTTACCTGTGTTTCACTTTGCATATAAAAGCATGGATTTCCTTTTATAAGGAAATCATCGGGCCCCCAAACACACTTTTTCTTACTTGAAATATTTTATAAAACCATCGAAAATGGACCTATTTAAAATCTTTCACGGGGCACAATTTGAAAAAAGAAAAATAGAAACCTTTCAAAAATTGAAAACCATCAAGCCCCTTCGAAAAAATTCATGGGCCCACCACGAGCCACGTGGCTCATTCTCGTGGATCCTGTTGTGTTAACTGGTGAGCAAGTTTAAACTTGCAAGATAGTGAGGAGTGGCTAATATTTTGTTGCATTAATCATTCATTCTTTGTCGTTGATTTCCTTGGCTATGTGTTCATTTTCCCTAATCTCTTTGTTTGTCCTTTTCCTTGCATTTGCAAATCTAGCTTCCCATTCGACCATGGCAGCAATACACCATTGATCTCTGAATGAAGGTACCCTATTGTTTGCAAAACAAATACAAAATCCTACTCCCTGTGCAATGACACCCATTACATTTGCTTAAAATTTTATGAGGACTTTTCAACAGCCATCGAGCGTTTCCACTCATCTGACTAGCGCCATTGATTTTCTAGAGAGTTTTTAAAGTCTATTAAATAAATCCATTGTGTGTATTGGTTGTGCCATAGAAAGTCATAAGATCACATTTATTTGCAAATGCTCTGTCAGGCATGCCATCCACTAGATACCTCTCCTTCATGTCTGCATGCACTTTCTCATGCTTCAAAAAGTTGCATTTTCTTGAAAGCATCTAAAGCTTATTCAACACATTCACTTTGTGTGTTGTCCTCCTCTGGTGTGTGGTTGTGGAAGCTGCTTGCAAATAGCTCTCAAGACCCATGTTCCTCAATCATCAATGCCTTGATTTCTTTCATCCTTTGCGTGTTGGTGGATTTCCACTATTTATTCCAACGTTCCCATTTAATGCAATCGGCATTTGCTAAAAAGTTTCTAAGGCATTTTCAAAGATCATTATATGTAGACTACAGAGAATGGCATAGGCTTGAAGGAAAAAGAGCTTGGGGTGCAACTTTTATAGCTACCCAATGCACATATTGAAAGCCTCTAAAGTCCTTTCCATGAATACATCTTGTGAATATATCCCCTTCATTCGTGGACCTCCATTGAGCCCCTTTAGCTGTGTTTGCTAGAAACCTTTTGAAGACATTTCAATACATTCACTTGGTGTGTTTCCAGTAGATGTGGCATTCTATGAGATTGCATTTATTGAGGGCTTTCAACACTTTTTATGCCCATTTAAACTATTGGTTGCACCCTCACCTAATGCAGTGCCTTTATGTTTTGATGGGTATCGTACATTTCCTAAGCTTCAGGCCGCTACCTCCTCGTACAACATTCGAGCCTCTTCAATTTGTTCAATGTTCTAATCACCCTATATCTATAATGCAATTCATCAAAAGGATTGTGCTAACACATTACAATATGCCTCTCAAGTTGTCCCAAGTGCGTTGAGTTCAATAGATCCTTTACCCTCTTTTGTCCATCACTTCAAAGTTTTCTCTTACCCCTCTGTTCAAATGGTGGCGTTTTGATAATCAGGAAACTTAAACAAATATTGGTTAGTCAAGAGTGATTTTCCTCCACCAATATCATGCACTATTCAAACAGTAAATAAGGTCAAATAGTGTTATGGCTCTATTCCATGATAATTCAAATAAAACACAATTTCTTCAAAGGCTTATCATGCTTATGTCTTCATTGATTTACTGCTCTTTACTATTTTTTTTATTTCCACCCATACCAACAGTAGTGCTCATTAAACACATACACAATTGCTAGTGCAAATACATTCACATATCTCACTTGTCCTAAATTCATAATAGTAATTGCCATGAATTCTCCATTAGCTGTGAATGTAGCTATATGGTTGCCAAAATGATGTGATTTCATCAAGAGAAATTTCTTTGGCCCCTCATTAGGCTTTGTTCCTGCACATTATATATGTATGACCTTCTTGTTTTTCGAATGGAGATCTTCATTCGACTATCACATACAAGCTATAGCTCTCATTGATCATTTCATGTATAAATGTTTATTAAGCCACTCCTTTACCTTTATGCCATATCCCATGATAGCTCAAGTGAAAAACCATCTTAACAGATATATGGAAGAAGCCTATAATGATGAAAAATGACAACTGACTGATGAAACAATGCTTTGAAATTCATGCCCTTCATAACCAACGTGTCCTTCAACAAGAGCATGTCAGGTCCCCATGTGGATCCAGTTAAAAAAAAAATCATTTTCAAACAAGTTTCATACTCAAATGACTTGTCACTGCCTTTTGAATGCGTCTGGCATGAAGATTTGAAATGGGTTGTCATTGAAATTTGTTTTTTGGCACATTTGAAAAATGAGAAAAACTGGCTAAGTTGGCTCTAGAATCGACCTGGGAAACTGGTCAAACGACCTCCTGGAGCCATGAAAAATTGAAGTCTTGTAGACATCTATCCCAAGAATGGAGTGCAAGAGATAGTTTGGAGAAACGGATCATGAGGTGAAATTTATTCGCTGTCAAAGTTGCTCAGTTGAACTTTCTGAAACAACAGCCTACTCAGAACCAATTAAAACTGATCAAATAACCTCATTGAAAAAATATTAAATTGACTCCTGGCGGGCTGCCACTAGACATAGTAGATCATTTTGGTACACTAAGCACGTGTACAAGAGAGGTTAGCTTGAATCATCACTCATCAAAGGATATTGAGGGTCAAAATTGACCTCTTTGAAAGGTTTCAGAAAATGCAGGTGCAAAACTAAACAAATTGCATTTGCTTTTGACTTGTTAAAAATAGAAAATCAGCTCAAAAGGCTTTGAAAGTTGACATGGGAGTAAATTTATGTATGGAGAATGGAGAGAAAAAATTGTTTTGACTTGACAGTCATCCAGTTGCAAAATAAAAGCTCGAATGGGAGGCTACTTTGCAAAAATGAAAGTTTGCAAAAAGCAGAAAAATGCCAAAACCCTCTAGCTTCGCTTTTCAAAACCCTATCAAAACTCATCTTGGGAAGCTGAAAATTGATATGCACATTCACATATGCCACATGAGTGATTCCAAAAATGGTTTTTGCACAAAAATCAATAGGCTCCAAAATATGACCCTCCAAAGTGGGTCACTTGGACAGATTTGGTAGGTGCACTTCTATAAGTGCAAAGGAATTTTTTTTGAAATGGGCACTTCAAATTTGCAAAATTTGAGAGTTCCATCATGCACAATGTGATCCCCCTTGATGTGTTGTTTGATATTTTGTCTCTTTGTGCAATTCCTTTATTTGTACCTTCATTCTTCTCTATGTTGTGCATTGCTTTCACCTTTTTACCTTTGTCTTTTTCTTTTTTTTTTTCCTTTTGGCTTACATGATCTAACATTCCATGTTGATCCAAGATTTCATTTTATCTTTATCTTTTGTTTTGATGATGCATGACATCATTTCCATGTTGATACGGAATTTCATTTATCTTTGTTCTTCTTTGTGGCTCTTTTAGATGACAAAAGGCATCCAAAATTCAGATCTCTTCCATGTTGACCTTTATTTTATCTTTGTTCCTTATGTTTTGATGATGGCACTTCACATTTAGTTCATCTCCATGCTGACCTCAAAGGCTTTTTTATGACGGACTCTATTTTTTGATGACAGCGATAACTGAGGACATTGTCCTTCATGTTGATCCAAAGTTTTTGTCTTTTGTTTTCCTTTTAGATGACGCATCGATACACCCGACATGTTCCTTTTCCATGTTGACCTCAAAGGTTTTTCCTTTATTCCTTTGTGTTATTCTTCTAGTTCTGTGTATTTAGGGAATGATGACAGTTCTGAGCTCTCTAGAATTTTTTTAGAAAAGAACATATTGACCCCAAATCCATAGATCCCTTATGAGTTTTTTGTTTCCATTTTGGGGGAAATCCCTTTCTTTTCTTTTTCTCTCGTATGATGTAGCCTCACTTAGAAACATATGACTTGGCATAGGGCTTTCCATTTTCGCTCTCATGTCTTCTTTCTTGTTAGCATTTTTCATTTTCTACTTTAAAGTAATTTCTCACAGTATGGTGTTTAGCAATTTCTTTAAAGTGGGGGCACACATTAGCATTATTCTTTTTCATTTTCCTTTTCCTTGGTTCTTAGTGCAGCCTTCTTACTTCATACAATGTTTTTGTCACTTTGTGGATGACATTGGGTATGATTTCTTTCATGAGAATGATCTATCTTAGTATATTACATTCCTCTTAGTGGCTTGATGCAACACATTGCATCCCCTAAGTTGTGAATATTCTATTCTTTGGTTGGTCCTCTCTTGGAGACATTAGGCACAATGTTCCCTAAGTTAAGACCTCACATGAACTAAGCAAGACTCCTTTGAACATTCTTCACATGTTGAATTTTACATTTGTTATATAGCCACCTTGCATAACACAACTTGTATTCCTGTGGAGCCATCACATTTGTTCATGAGCTCCAAGCATATGAAGTTTTGCTTGTCTCATGAAGCTCAAAAGACCATTTTTCTTTTTGTGGTGCCCTATTAAAGTTATCAGGAGGCATAACTTTTGTATGGTTGAGAGGGAAGCCCATTCTGAGGCATGAATTTCCCCATAGCCACTTGCATGTGTGTGAATGCATACCAACCATGAGTGTATGTTTCTCACCTTTTAGGAGTTCTCACCCAGTGGACAACCATAAGTTATGTCGCCTTAGAGTGAGTGTGTTTTCTGGACAAACAACCTAGATCTAATCCACATCATGTTGCAAAAACGGTCGAAGCTTGATCCAATTCCTTTTATTTTACCTTTCCTCTTCTTCATCTTTGGCATGGTATGTTTCACCTTTTCATTGTTCTTTGTATCATTTTCATGTGGTTTCTTTTGTTCTTATGTTTGGTTTGTCATGTGATCTTGATCCCAAGGGCTTGATCACCCCTCTTGATCATTCTCATTCCATATTGCTAGCATTGTTTCATTGGAAACCCTCTTGATGTGCATTGGTCTACTTTAGTGTGAGTTTGAAGCAAGTTCATCCTCTCACTAAAGTGGGGGCTAAATGTGGACACTGAAAAAGTAACCCTTCTACTTTTTTTGTCTCGTTTGGGCCCTCCTTGTGATTTTGGTTTAATTTTTCCTTGATTTAATGTTGTAATGTTGATAACACATTCACATTAGGTCTTGGGCCCTTGTGAACTAAAAGGATTCAAATGGTACATTACCTAAGTGTTGTAAAGTGTTGTAATATACTTTCCCACTTTTCTAGTGTCTTGTTAATAAAACAACCTCTTTTCATCATTTACCAAGCCTTGTTTCAAAGTGTTGTAAAGTGTTGTAACCTCTTTTCATAATTGAGTATAAATACAAGCTTCTTTCTCTCATTTCATCCTAACCTAGCATTCAAGTATTCATTGGTGCAAGAGCACCTCCACCTTATGCCTACAATTGGAGCACTAATTGTTGAGCATTGAAATGCTAGCAAGGAATATGTTTTTTTTGATGTTATTGGTTTTGATTAAGGTCACTCTAGACCCCTAGGTAAGTTTTAAGCTGAGGTTTTGATTTTAGGTGTTAAGAAGTGAAAATTGTGATCTTGCTCTTGGAATGGTTTTGTAGCCTTTGAAGCCAAGTTTTTGAATTTACATGTAAATGTGCAAGAATAGTGTCTTGTCAATGTAATAAGGATATTTTTAAGCCATTAGTGTGATTTTAGAGAATTCATAGGTGTTTTCAATGCATTTAAGGTCAAAAGGTGTAAGCACTTCAATGTATGGAAGTATATGTTAACAAAAGTTGTAAATGGTGTGTTTATGTTTCCAACAGTCATTAAGCTTTTGAAATTCAGTTGCAAGGTGGTTGGTCAGTGGTTGATATGGATAGGCCTATAGAAAGGAATGAATACATCATTGTAAGGTTGTTGACTCGATATACAAGGTTTTGATAATAAGAATTCTGAGTTTGCTCCAATTTTCTGTGTTTCTTCCTTATTTTGCAGATTTGTATAGGCCATACAGGCTGATGTAATCCATGTAATGTTTCTTCCTA